>CABPRJ010000009.1:1241938-1279513 GCA_902439185.1 Cinara cedri | reverse complement strand
TTCTTAGCGCGCGGTCGTTTCGGAGAATAATAAAAAAAAAAAAAAAAAAAAAAAAAAAAATGAAAAAAATTGAAAAAATCTGCAGATTGTATGGCATATATATATATATATACAAATCCGTATAGGTTTTGGGTGTACGGTACGGATGCGCTTTATTATTATTATGTATTCGGGTCTGCGGAGACGGATAATCGATATTATTTAACTGTAGATGTGTATATTGTGTATAATATATACATACATATATATGTGTGCTGCGCCGAGTGGAGAACGTGGGGCGGATTTCCCCCTCCCCCTATTATTCGTATTCGTGTTTCCAGCATCGCGTGCATTTTGCCCGAATAAAAAATAACACGTCTCGATTTTCTCGATTTTCGTCCGTATTAAAATACATGCGTACGCACGCGCGCGCGCATACACACACACACACACACACAGACGTCAGCTGTGCGGTGCTATAAAATGAAAATGCTAACGCGAAGTGCAGTTCGCAGTGACTACGCACCTATATGTGTGTATAATATATATTTTTTATTATAATGATATTTACTATACAACTTGAGTGCGCGTGCGAGAGTGCGTACGCGCCGGTCCATTAGTGACTCGACGGAAAATCAAAACAATCTTCTGGTCAAGAGTAGGTATATACCAGATACCTGCTATATAGTTTGACATATAGTATATATATGTATGCGTAATATTATTATTATTATTATTATTATACAGTGTGTACGTATAGTCGGCCGCTTCGACGTGACCTTGAATGAACTTGTCTGAACACACACGACCGCCGCGGCACGATCCGCTGCGCGGGTTGCACGCGGCCAGCCGGAGCAGCCAGTGGTGTAAGTGCGTTGATCCTTTTTCTAGACGGCGGTCGTCCTCATTTGAGGTCAGCGCCGAAACTTCCTACACGTAATAATAACAACAATAATAATGATAGTACCCGACAATAATAATAACATCGGCTTGTTTACGCTACGGGCGCAAGTATATTATAATATTATAATGCGCTGCGTAGTAAATATGCATGTGTACCTGGCCGGTACGTAAGATGTGTTGTACACATAGCTGATACCTATACGAGAAACGGATGAGAAACCGATATGCCGAAACGCGGTTTCGACCGATCGCGTTGTCGAAGAAACGAATAATATTATGAAAAACGTTTTGAGCAGTAGCGGTTTTGACGGGAGGTTGCGACGCGTCGGACGCAAACAACCCGAGTGGAAGCCGTTTGGATTTTTTTACTCCTGAATCGAATTACAAAGCACCCGAGGCTGAGATAAAAGGGGCGACGGTATAGCGTTTGAACTAAAAATAATGTGTCGATGTAGTGTACAGGATAGGTGCAATAGAATGCGTTAAACAAATGTTAGACCCCCGCTGTGAAACTTGTTTTCAGCACCTAATACCTGCAGTTCACCCGCTCCTCTTAAATGGGTTTCAGATCCGCTACTTATTCCGAATTGGTTTTAAACACGGGGGTGGGGGAAAATATACACAGTAGTGTACATAAAAGTATATCGTAAATCCGATTTTTACACGCGTTTCGAGTTCGGGTTTTTCGCATATTCCCCCCTCCCCCACCTACTTTGTACCTATACCTAGTGAAAAACGTATACATAGCTCATACGCGTTAAATCGAATCGTACATTTTCTGATTTCAGAGCTACGCACCGCTGCGGGTAAATCGTTAGTTTTTTTTTTCAATTCATTTCACGTTATTATCGTCGAGTAAAAACGCATTTTCTCCCGATGTTTTTCCGCCGTAGATGCCGTATGCAAGCGAAAACCGATTAACGCGATAAAATAAAACGTATATATAGATAATTTTCGAGAAACGTTCGCGCGTATTGAATCGATGAAATAATCGTCGTCGTACGATCACGACCGCGAGAGAACAAACGGGCGCGTTCGGTGTTTATTATGGTGACACGCGTCGCTGCGGAGGACTACCGTTATTTATTTAAAATAATGTCCGTTCGTTATTAATGGTTTATAACGTCGAATAAATTATCAATTAATTAATCGTGACCGTCCGGCG
The DNA here is from genome assembly GCA_902439185.1 of Cinara cedri. NCBI lineage: Eukaryota > Metazoa > Arthropoda > Insecta > Hemiptera > Aphididae > Cinara > Cinara cedri. Next base: position 1,277,466 of record CABPRJ010000009.1, on the reverse strand, counting down.
GAGGAAAAAAGTTCCGTTTCCCGGCGTCGTGTGATTATAGGGCTCGGATTTATAGTGGCTTTATTAAAAAAAAAAAAAAAAAAATTGCGTATTGAACTCTCACAAAAATCGTATCGCGATCGTGCGACCGAAACACATCAGATAATTATGCTTGGTACAACGCTTCGTTGGACCCGATGTCGGCGATCCGATCGAATCCGTTTATAATGCTCAACGTTTATGTAGGTGTGCGCGGTATTTTTCCCCTTATTTGTTTGCCAATAACGATTGAGCCGTCGAGACGACGCGGCAGACGAAGGAATGAGCGATAATATTCGTCTAGTGCTCCGTTCTTCGTCTCGTCCCTTTTCGCCGTTAGAGCCGCGCATAATATAACGATTATTGTGTTTAGTTCAGATTCGAAAGCCCGTCGTTTATAATCCATTAAACGACATTAAACGGCTACCCGAGCCTGAAAAAATAAAACGCTCGCTAGCAGCGGCAGGCCCGGATTAAGAGTTCCGGGGACCGCCCACATTAGTAAGACTACTGTTAGGGAAACTATTCTATTAAAATTGGAAAAATAAGAAGAAAAAAAAAAGGTACTAAAACACTTGATTCGACTCCTAATATTGTGGTCTTTGTAGGCTCGGGAGACGTGGCCTTCCTGGCTACCGCCTTAATCCGGGCCTGATCAGCGGAGGTCCATCGTTATAGTCGACCTCCCCCCCGTTTATTTCGTATCGTCGAAATGTTCTTTGTAAAACACTACGACAATACGAGTAATGTATACCGGGCGATCCATTTAAGTGGATACACTCGGTATCTCATAAAGTATTAGTTTTTTTCGAAATTTGTTTTATAGAACATTTAAGAAACAAGCTGTTCTAAAATTTAACATTTATATTATTATTTGGTTACTCTAAGTTTTGGGAGTAAAATGACAGTCTACTTTTGATTTTCAAATGACAACCTATGTTAAAAAGTCCATAAATAAATTAAGTATTAGTTAAAACAAGTTTTAGTGTAGACATTTTTAATTTCCGTTAATCCGTTGACGAGATATTTCACTTTTAAGTTTGGGTTGGAGGAGAATAGTGAAGTGTCATTTGTGTGGTGGTACGGTGCACGGTGTATTAATAATGCACCACTACTCTCCTCCAATCTAATCGTAAAAGTGGAATATCTCGTTAACGGATTAACGGAAACAAAAAATGTTAACACTCAAAGTTATTTTAACTAATACTCCATATATTCATGGAATTTTTAATATAGGTTTCCATTTGAAAATCAAAAGTAGGTAGTGGTTCTACCCCCGAAAATAAGGGTAACAAAAAATAACTTAAATATAAAATTGTAGAGCAGTTTGTTTCTTAAACGTTCTAGAAAACAAATTCTAGAAAAAGTTAATACTTTCCGAAATTATGAGTGTAACCACTTTAATGAAAAACATGGTATTGCAAACTTACATATAATACTTCTTGTAAAATCGTGAAATTTCAACACAAAAACGGTAAATGTGTTGAAAGTTCAACTTCTCGGAAAGCGACATCATTGCATCTTATACACGATTTTGTCTCCCCGGCTCTATTCGAAGGATCTGTAGGGATGTTCAAATCTAAAAGAAAAACCATTCTCGTCCCGTGACGACACTGTGAAATTCAAATTTTGCAAATTCAATCCGACTCGTATCGTTTCGATCGGTCCATAAAACGACTCTTGTCCCCTAGTTTTTAGCTCATTCAGTCCGAAAAAAAAATCCGCTAAAAATGTCCAAAAGTAGCCGAGAAAATGAATATTATTTAAGATATAACAGACACAATACAATATTTGTTATTTATTTTCGGGGGGAAATTTGACTCGAAAGTCAAAAACACTATTTATACGAATATAGTAAGAAATTGTCCGGTTTTTTATGTGCGCGTTAAGTAATTTGTATACGAGTTATAATATTTAAACTTATAAACAACTCGTGTGCGAAGACAACGGTAAACGTACGACCTTAATAAAAATAATAATTATGACGTCATGTTATTTTGTTTTTTTTTTTTATTTTCAATCTAATTCAATGCGTTCAAATTGATATCAAATAAGTTTCTTTACCGACTGATTATATAAAACAGACACATCCCGATGACACGTGATAGTCATTATATATTCAAAGTATATGTGCCCGGCTAAGACGGAAATCACATTGAAGTATAATACAATGGAGGTACACGAAATATGATATGATGACAGAATATCTAATTGATTTAAAATGTCAATAGGACGATAGTTACAAATTATATTAATTATACCTATACAATGTATAGTATACATATAGATAGATGACTTTTTTTTTTTATCGTGTACCAACGAATTTTCGATTATTTCGATATTTTTCAGTAGGTATCTGCCTAATATTATTATTAGTATCTACACATTGTGGCTTGATTAACGATATATTTTCAAAACTTTGTCCCTACCATAAATGAAAAATAAAAAAAATATTTACTACGCCTTGACCGAAAGATTTTTTTTTAATATTTTCAATTTCGTCTTGCAAAAATTCGTGGTTTACTTTGACTTAATTTCTCTTGATGTTAACCATTGATTACCTATAGACCTAACTTTAGCATTTTACGTCGGAGGGAGGGGGGAATAATATCCGTACCAAAATTATATTATATTATTTGGTTTTCAAAAAAAAAAACACGAATCGCTCGCTACGAAACAATAGCTATTGAATTTTTCGTCGCGAATTCATTGAGACTCGAAAGTATACCGATGATTTAAAAAGAAAAAAAATCTCGAGTATAATATGGGAGTATACCTGGAACACCACTGTAGCTAATAACTACTATCGTTAACGAGTTAAATCCGATCAAACGAGCGTTATATCAGTGTTGTTATTGTATTACCTACGCGTATCTGCGCGAAATGTCGTGAAAACTATTCAGTTTTCGAATCGGCGCCTGGGTCGCTATATTCGACTGTGGTACGCGACACCGAACAATTCAATCGAAATCGCCGGGTCGAGACGATAAAAGAATAACCATCATTCTGCGTGTATTATATTGTACAACGATAAGAATACAAGTGTATAGGATAAAAACGATCGTCAAACAATAATATTATTATTCCGATACACCGTCAACCATGATGTTACCGCGATAACCGTAGCAATGGTAATCGTGATTGATGAACGACGGACCGATTCAACGGAAACGATAATAACAATATTATTATATTATTATAATGTCGCGTAGTCTCTGCGCGCAATAAAATAGAAGCCTAAAAATTGAATAAACGTTGATTAATTGTCGATCGAACAACAAACACAGCAAATTCGATTGTTTAGTTTACGTCGTACAATATCGTAGCACCCATAGAAGATTACTATTACAATAAGGATCCGACATTATTCTGACGGGACGCAAATTTTTTCCAGTATACTCGGGGGGGTCTTTCGAATTTCATGTTAGGGTGAATCGATCACGAAATACTTGATTTTATTTGAATGGAATTATAATACATTAAAAACTTTACGAAATGATATATTTTAAATTTGTATGAAATAAAAAGGGGAAATTCGAATGGCCGTTTCAAAAATTAAAATGGCATCGTGTGTTATTATATTTTCAACAATAAATATTGATACAACTCTGGGGCTTGGGTAAAAAAAGGGCCAATGTTACTTTTTGGTGAAAATGAGTTATATGGCCAATCATATAAAATTGTATACGCCTTTTCTAGTGGTAAAAGGGCGTGTCTCAGAAACCATTGTTGTGAGAGTTGAGAAGACCTGCAATGTCGTTAGAAAAATAACTATTGCAGTATCAAAATGGCCCAAAAAATGTTTTTTTTCTTAATTTTCCGAAAGTGATTAATAATGAGATTGGCCTTTTTTGACTCAAACCCCAGAGCTAATTTTCGAAAATAATTCTGACGGCGGATTCTTACTTTCGATTAATTATAAAGATCTCAAATCGCATTATATTACTATCATCGGTAAGTTAATTAGTTAAACGTAACAGTTTAAGGGGCCTCTGCATGTAACTTTTTTATTTTTTTGTCTGTCTCGTGCATAATATATACGTATATTATGTTGTTACAAACATTGCCGAATATACATTCCACACTTCAACGCTATTGTGTTTCACTGGCAGAGTTTAGGACGAAGGGACACATTCTTTTGTATAAAGAGAATTCATCACTATGGTCTGATAATTTTTTTTTTTTACATTTTAATTTCTTAATAAGTTATTAACGGTAAAATATAAAGAGCAATTAAACGATGGTTGCGTTTGCATACACGTGTTAAATGCAGTTTTTGAAAACAAAAAAGGAGTTTACTAAAATCAACATTACATTGAGTGTTTTCATGTGCATAAACGAGGCGTATGAAAAATTATACACATCTACAAATTGCGATTGTTTTAAATTGAATTGCAACAAAAATATCGAAAATTACAGACACCGTTATAGTGTTTAAATTGTCCTGTTTTTCCCAATTATTAACAAAACTATAAGGGAAATAAAAAACATGACCTCCTAATGCCAAAACTTGCTACGAAAAGTTCGCTAGTCGCTTTTTGATTGAAGCAAAATTTCTGCTAGAAAAGTTGTTAAGGGTATAAAAGAAAAACCTCATCATAGAAAAACCAATACATTCCTCATCACTACGCCCAGAATCTAAAATAAAATCTCGACTCCGGGCTAAAAAAAAAAAAGTAATAGTAAATAAAATATAATTTATTACCGTAATGATTTATTGTGTATATGAAATATTGAATAAAAAATAAATCACGATAGAAATATTGCGAGAGGAAATTATTAGTTCGGCTCCAACAAATTTCGATTTCTATAAAATGTGTCGAAGTTTGTATAGGTAACTACATTACGCCTGTGGTCTTTAAATTTAATTATACATTCACGCGATGCTACAAAGGAAATAATAATTGAAATGACTTCAAAATACGTGCCCGAAATCTAACTGCAGGTTATACAAAGTGGCCCGTGAAAATATACCTATTTGCACAAATGAATAAATGGGTGTATTTTCGCGGGACACCCTGTATACTAGAAGATTACGGTTTGGTTAGTCGAACAATATTCCTATCAGCGTACGTTTTAACAAAACCGCGTGATTCTCGCAAAGATTAACGCTCGTTTGCTGTTTGTCTATATAATTAGGTGCTATTTATTCGATTTATTTTTTGTTCATTTCATTTGATATTTATTAAAACCCGACACCGGTTACCCCACCTATACACACGTCACATTACAGTAATGTTCTTTGATTTAGTTAAAAACAATATTTTATTTTTCTCGATTTTAAATGTCTCCCTACGCGCCCGAGTGTGATCATTCCCAAATATCACAGGCGCAAGTAGGGGGATGCTAGGGTGTCTTTAGCACTCCGCCCACAAATAAACCCAATCGACTTTTTCATAATTACGAATAAATATCTCATCCCTGTATTTCATAATTAATGATCAGAACAAAATACAGATAACCTATACAGACAATACATATTGTATATGTATACGAAAAATAATACTAAAACAGTTATGATAAATTTGTATACACAAAATTGTAAATGAAATGTGTATTTGTCTGTTGTAAAAGTAAAGGGTTATGTGTGTGAGGAGTGCATATCTTCCATGGGTCTTTAATGTGTCCGTAATTTCAGCACTCCTAAATTTGGTGGTCTAGTGACGCCAATGCCGTTAAGTCGAACTGATAATATTATTATCGTAACTACATTTCGGTCTTGTATACCTTTAATATTTTTTAACATAAAACTATTTAAAACGCATTCACCACCGTATTTCTATATAGTTTAATCGTTACATCCGTAATACTTGTAATAATGGTACTATAATATTATATGTACAATCTAAACTATTCAAAGCGCGTTTTCGATAAAATCCACTTAAGGCGATAACTGTATTTCAGAAATATGTTCTAATTAAACTGACTTACGATATATTCTGTCAGTCAACGTGAAATGTGAATATTTGTATATAATCTGTGTTATAATATTATACATAGGTAACACAAGTGTCGACATAATAAACGATGAAGTTTGTAGTAGACAACTGAATAAAATGTTGAAATTACCGAGTGCGTAGCGTTAAACGTTATCACATTATTATTATTATTATTATTATTTCGTAAACAAACATCCGACCGAGCGATAGATTTTACTATTTGAAAAATGTTTGTTATTTTGTCCGATGACGTAGACATATAATTATTTTGTATACCGCGTGCACGTTTAAATTCAATCGGACAAAAACTAACCCGTAACCAATAATTCCGGTCGAAAATTTGCAGACGGAGGAAATAAAAAAAAAAAAAAAATCTAAAATAATATTACGATACGTCCTGTAGGATGCAATTAAGTCGCGAATAATTTGTTAATTTTTGAGTGCTGGGACTTTGTGACAACGTCGTCTCTTCCGGACCGGTGACCTTATAGCATCAGGTACAATAACATTCGCCGTCGACTGTAATTAGGTCGTTTATTGTAAAACACGACCGACTGTATCGTAACTCCACGGAGTGCCGGTGTCTGCAGCAGTGTTTATTGTTATAAATTGAATCGCGAAAGAGTGTTGTAGGTACAATATATTATTCGATTTGTATTCTATACGTGACACACATTTCTGGGTTTGTGTAAACTTTTTTGTTCGTCGCCGTACGAGCGGAATCGTTACGAAACGACCGACCGATTTGATTTAAAAAACAAAAAACACGAGGGAGACGATGCAGGAGATGTTGCGTGTTTCGACGGCGAAATTAACCACCGTAAGGGTTATAGGTTGTGACAATATTGGTTATTGGACCGCGTCTTTTTTGTCGGGCAACATTCGATAAACAAAAACGCAGAATCCGACTGTAAAGAAATATTTATGGAGTTTTTTTTTTTTCTTCGCGAAAACCATTAATTTATCAATAGATATTCTACTAAAAGACTAAAACTGATTACACGCCGGGCGTGGCGAGCCAGACGTCGCTTTTTGGTTGCTCGATTATTGTGTACAGTGTACCGCCTGTTTACGTTGCCACGAATCACGTAATGATGTTGTCATAGACAGTCTATACATTGACCTATTAACTAATGGACGGCGGCGCCTGTAGAGAAATACTATAAAAGAGGATGTAGAGCGGGAGCGACCATTGGACAGCGTATTACACGTGACCACACTCCCTTCTATTGGCCACAAGAGTGAGAGGGAAAAAACGTACTTTGAGCCATATCTCTCTCATTCTATACCGCCTATGAGTTTACATTTGTTAGCACAAAGCCCACGTGGACTTATAATCATAGATAATACGAATCGAGATACGTGGTCAATAATTTTCATGAAAAAAACAATACGAGAAATGTAAATTTATTTTTTCGTGCCTCGACATCTCATTTTCATTTATTTATTTATTTGTATATTTAAACGGGGGAACTCAGTTACAATTATAGACATAATATGCCTAGTATTTACAATAATATTTTGTCGTTACAGTTGCTGTTTATCTTAAATATAATACAAAAAGTTTCAATAATAAGTAAATATAAAATAATTGGTATACAGACAGGTTCAAGTTGTGAAACATTTATAATCGGAAAAATTCAATAAAAGGAAACGATTAAAAATATATAACGACGAAAACCATAACTTAATGTAAGTTATTGATTTTGCTCGCTGTATTGACGTCGTCTGATTTGTTCGTTTTACGCAAAGGGCGGCGCAGTCCACTACAGTTAAAGGGTCCGCGGTATAAACTGTAATAACAATATTGTTATTCGCCGGCAACAGTTCAATATAATAATAATTATTTGATAACGTGACCGGAGACGGTCGGAAAATTCGACTCGACCTTATACCTGCTGGTGTGCGGAATGAAAATAATAATAATATTAATGATACGTTGTCAGCGGATGTAATGCATACTATATATATATATATATATTACAGTAAAACGGTATTTTTTACGAGGTTGTTTCGCGCGCGTATCACATATACACGCGTATACGCGCACAGAGTCGCGGGCTACGGAGAGACGCAATGGTCCGTAACGGCTTCGGCCTCACGGGATGGGAAGTATATAGTTGTATTCCGCAATGTGCACAAGCTGTATATACTATTACTATACCGTTGATATTATTTTATATAGCGACTCTATATTATAAATGTGCCGATGGACGGAAAGAGCGAGCCGCGTTTCCACCGCAACAGATTTATATACGACGACGGCCGGAAGCTACAGTGGTTCGCATATACTATATTATATATAAGGAGACGAAAAGCCTCGCGGGAAAAAACTTCGGAAATGAGAATACACGATAATATAGTATGGAAAAAAAAAAGGTCCCGCAGTCTTCCGAAACCCAGGCTTTTCGGAATAGATAGTTTGATTTTTAAATATGATATAAATATATATATACCTACATAGTAAACAAATATAGTAAACAAACACAATACTATTAACGTATAAAAATGAAAAAGTAAGAATAATATGAGTTTAGTCGGCAATATCGAACTCTGTAGAAAACAGCGAAAAAATAAATTGAATCGTTAAATGTGCAAAAGGCGCATGTTTGAAGTTCAACATTTTTCAACAATGACAAAATTACATAATGTCTCTTAAAAAATCGAAAAACAAATTGCACGTAAATAACTATTGCGTTATAGTGTTAGATTTCATTTATACATGTTTCTACAGTCATTTTATTAAAGGAATTTACCGAGTTTTTTGTATTTTTTACAAACAATTTTAAAATGTGCACATGACGAGCCCTTTCGGCATTTAGTGATTAAACATCAAAATGACAAAAACGAGTGTTATAATTTATTACAGTCCTGTATAATAACACGGGGTACGGTTTTTTGAATATTTAACTAACCAGAAAACTGCAGAAACCCACATGGTGATATGCGAGAAGAAACACCTTGAAGTCAAATCGTTCGAATCAAATACTGGACGTGATTTTATAGAGCGTAGGCTTTGAACTTTTGATAAAAATGGGTGTGAAAAAATGTAAAGCATCCACGAAACGGAGAAAAATAAGAGCAAAAAAAAATGTTTACTTGTAGCACATCGAACCTTGTGGTTTTTTTTATGATTTAATGAATATTAATGGATATTCATTTTACGATATAAAAATTATGATGTTTACGTAATATAAATTACAAATAAAAAAAATTCGAAATATCATTTGCATCAATTGATTAAAAAATATAATATGTATTCGTAATATCGGGTGTAATATTATACTCTTATTACCTCCAAGCCATCTAGCGAATAACAATGATTAACAATTAACCCTTGTAATTTAATATTTTTCCACGGGAACAATATAAACGTTATTAAATGTAATATTAACGATAATTTTTGATAGTGTAGTAAAAATGTATGTTTAACTTTGATTATTATACAACAACAAAAAAAAAATACCGCTTGTATACAATATGAATTATTAACGCGATAAATTATGACTTAAAAAGTCTTTAAAAAAACACTGCGAAAGTTTATGTTATAAATAATCCCCCCCCCCGTAAAAGCCGTAGTTTTTCAACGAATTTAACTGTTAAAAAACAAAAAAAGTCCGTGAGCATTAAAACCCTTTGAAATTAGCCTGTACGTACAAGCTCTTTTAAATTTCACGTCGCGCCCAAAACGTCTACGAAATACGACGCGTACTCTACGAATTGTCTACCCGTTTGATTTGGCTTCGTTATTAACAAAAATATACATTTCCTGATAATAACGATAACTGAAAACGTAAAAAAAAAAAAAAAAAAAACCAAAACAAAAAACTAATGAAAGAACGCGCGTTGAACTTAATACACCGCGTAGACGATAACAATCGAAGTAATAGTTTATGTCGAGCGGCGTCCGTCGCACCCGCACGTGCTCTCTCCGTCTAACGCGCGACGTGGCAAATTTTGATAGAGCGGGGACGAATTCGGCGCCGTCAGTATTTTAATGTGTTGGAATGGTAACAATTGACCTATCGACAAACTTAATGACGGGAACATCATCCGTGCATTTACGTCGGTTTCTTTTTCGATATTTTAATTTTCACGATATACCCCAATAACACATTATGCGAATTATCAAAGTTTAAAAATACGCTAGTAAATCTCGCGTGAGAATTGAACCGCCGACAAAGCCGACGCATTCGCACGGACAATGACGTGTCTATGGTAATGTCGTTGTCGTCTTTAAGTTTAGCGATCCGTCAATACGATCCGACATCAAACCAAACGGCACCGAGTTGTCCGCGCCGAACGTAAATTCGGTACGTCGTATACGTTTGTAAATTCGGAGACAGCACATCGTGCGGGTGTGTGGCGTCATCTTGACTAGTTAAGAACTACCGCGTCTCTACACTCGACTACTCGTATATTATTTCATACGTTTCTTTTTTTTTTTTTTTTATTTTTCCGTTTCGTTTCGAGTAAGTGTATCGTCTCATGCACCGCACGTGTCCATTATTTTTTGAAATTTCGACTAGAAAAAAAAAAAAAACAAACCGTTTGGCCTATACACGAAAATAACGCAACGAGTCTTCGTCATAATTATCTCATAATATAGGTAATTATTTAACATCGACGATTATGAGTTTCAGCGACGCGCCGAGGAACGATTCGTAGCCGTAAATCTCTCTCTATAGGGGCTTCTATGGAATATTACGTTCTCTCGTCTTATTCTCAATGAGTAATGACGGATAATTATTGTACTAATATCGTATAGGCACAGTGTGTGGCGCAATTTCGGCAAAAAAAAAAACACCGACGACGGGACCCGCACTTCGACAGTTTCGTACAGGGGAATAAAAAAAAAAAAAAAAAAAAGATCTATCGGCGGACTTTCACTAAACGCCCGTCTTTTAGATATCAATTAAAATACGTAAATGGGTATCCGTATGGGTCTCGGTTTCAAAACTTATCGCCCTCGAGCCGTATATACATAAAAGTGTTATGCCGGCGATTAATGTGTACGACGGGCGATTGTAAACGGACACTGCATCACGGTGACGCGTCGTATAAAATTAACGTTTTCGAATATTAACAATAATAATTGATGTCGGTTTTTTTTTTTTTTTTTTTTTATTAATTAAACGCCTCGACTGAATTTATTACGGTTTAGAATTTCTCGATTAAAACGGAATATTCAGACGCCGCGATGAAATTACGAAACAAACCGTGCATGTGCGTAATACATACTATATTGTACAGGCTGGTATGTTTATCACAGCCAATTCATTCATACACGTATACCCTAGACCGGAGCGGGTATGAATTGTAAACTGCGGATAAACCAACTGCACGTAAACGGTAAACCCAATATTAAACATAGCGTTTTGCGTATCGTCATTTTTAGACAAATATTCTCTATTAGATTTTGTGTTTGGATTAATGGGATAGGGAGATTGCGATTTGAAAATTCTAAACCTACACTCGTTTAAGACGTAAGTAGTAGGGTAAAAATTTGAAAACTGTATTAAAATGAAGCTTATCTAACGATTGAAAAAAAAAATCAAATTCGTTTGAAATCCTTCGAGAAAATCGCTGGATAATCACCATAAAAGAAACGCCCTGTATGTGAATAGACAAATTAATATTATGAAGTAACCGAAACGTCCAGTCGTTCGGAGCTGCGTACGTTGATATACGTGGTGACGGACAAGGCCACCGAAATTATTATTAGAATCATGTACACCGGGACTCACGACATTTGAAAATATCCACCTTTTGACCGGTTCGTAAATAAATAATTTTGATTTCGATTACCTATAATACTACTGTAGTTGGTACCCGGACCATGACTGCTGCAAGCTGACGACTTTTGCACCATGCATAGGTATTATATTATTTAGATAAACAACAAGGATACGGTGTCCGCTTGTACCAGTGTTAGTATTTGGTATTATTCTGTACGTATATTTTAATACATGCTTTTTGTCGTCATCGTCGTCGGTTTTTTTTATGTATATGTATATATTGTTTTTCACTTTTTATTCCCTTTTCACCCCGCATTCGTCGTCCGTATATACCGCCGCCAGTACCATTAAAACCAACAACGAAACAATGTCAACGATCCGTGAGCTCCTCCCTCTCACCCCCCTCCCACAGGCCCCCTCAGGCTCCCGGAGGCCGTATACTGGGATCGATTTTACTTGGTGCTTACCAAACACAATGCATCGGGCAATAATAAATTGTGATTTTTATAATACGTGTTCACGCGCTTATGTCGTGCGTAATGTTTTGAAAATAAAAAAAACAACTGACCAAAATAGTGTTGTTGTAATATTATATTATATTCTAGTATGACGGGTATATGGGTTTAATTAAAAAAATTAAAAGACCCCGATCGTTCGCCGCGTGTGAATGTTTGATAGATAACTGTTGTTTTGAACGCCATTCGGACGTATTCTGTTAAAAAATATATACCATCGACTACAACACATTTGAAATAAATTCGTAGTGTACAATATATTTTGTACTGTATGTTTACTGTGAATTATAATTCAAAACGAAGCTGTTATATTTGTTTATTCGGAAGAATAGGTATAATATTGAGGTTATCATAGGCGTAATTTCACTAAAATCCAGGGGGTTGCAAAATAAATCAGAAAAGTTATCAACTCTCTGCTATTCTGTTTATTTACTACTTTCAATTTAATTCCAGTTCCTAAATACAATTTTTTTTGATTGCGCACTAAGTAAGTTTTATTCTATAAATAATTAGTCAACATTGTGGATCTAATACATTGATATTTGATGTAAATTTATATGAGTAAAATGACTCTCACAGACTATATATTATGATCATTGATACTTGATAGCATAGCAACAATTTTCGCGACCAAGTGGTTTCACCATTCATCTAATTTGTGATATCACTATCCCCATTTAAGATAAATTGGTACACACATAATGGGTAAATATCACGCAAGGTTAATTGAATATAACAAGCGTCTAGTAACAGCCCATGAGCAAAATCCTTATTAATTATAATTGTAATATTGCTTATCAAATAATTTAATATTATGCATAAAAAAAATGTTATCAACATACAAACTACAGAATATTTTACAAACAGACAAAAAAAAAAAATAATAAGTATATAGGTATATAGGTAAACGAAAGTAGCATAATGAAAATAGCATAAATCATGTCTTGTTTTCCATATGCATAAGGAGACCTATCTTTTTCGTTCAATTCATCTATTATTTGTTTTCTTACAATCAATGTTTGTTTATTTGATCATTATTTTTCTGGTATTTTTAAAAGAAGTTTTTTAGTTCAAAAAAATCGCAATTGTTTCTTAACATTTTTATTGGCTTTTATTTTCATTTAATGAAACAGGAACATTAAATTCTTGTTCATATAGCATTTTTAAATTTGAATCTAAGGATAAATTCATTTTATGTAACTTTTCATCATATAATTTATCCGACTGTGACACAAACATGCTATGAGATTACTGAATTTTGTTTGCAAAATCTAACTGCAGATGGAGTAATAATTTGTTGTATATCAGACATTTTTATACAAATTTTTTCTGTATCCATTGGATTAGTATAATCACTTTTGGTGTTAATATCATTGTTATCTGACATAATAATTGTCACTGTACAAATATGTTTATACTTATTATTTTTAATTGTATAGTCGTAACATTTACATGAGAATAAAATAATGTACACAAACTCGGGAGCAGGTTATTTGATAAAAAATATTGTATTATAATTGATAAGGAATTTGCTCACTGCTGTCTCTAGACGCTCGTCTTAATATATAGAATATTATCGATAAACTTTGCATATCACAGACTATCAGTGTGATGAAAGTTATACTCTCTTTGATAAACCCGCAGATCTATAAAGTAATTTTAGCCTCACATATTTCGTATCATTCCTGGTTTATTCTATTATACATGTATGGTACATACCGTGATTACAACTGATATAAAAATACAGTGTTTCTCACTGTAGGAAAAAAATATATAATAAGTTAATATGTCTACGAGAAAAAACATAATAATATAAAACATAAAAATAATAACAGTTTACTAATTCACATACGTAAAATATAAGAACTGTAAATCGATGAGTATCATTGATGAGAACGTGGTAATTATCAGATGATAATCTGTTATTGTCGTTATCATTACTTTATAAATATTTAAAAGTTTAGCATATAGAAAATTCAACGGGTGCAAAATGATAGTATTACACCATTACAAAAATTCAAGGGGATGCAAGTGCATGCCCATGGAGGTTATGGAAATTCGCAATCGAAAATCGCAGAGAATAAATAAATCCGAGAATTAATGTGTATATCTGGAGTAAAAAAGTGGATCGGGTAGTTCATGCCTACGTAGAGATAATAGGATAATATGCATACTGGAAATAAGGGGAAAAACCGTGGGGAGGAATTACCAAGAAGCCATTTCAGGCAGAGATGGACGGACGATCGATGAAGACAGACCTTGACAAATGAGCGCAAGAAATAGGTATAGAAAAGAGTGAGAATAATAAGAGGTATAGGGTGAAATAATGGGAAAAGCAAAAGCTCTAAATGTAATATAAAAGCTACACGAGAAGAAGGAGAATACAAATACGTTTAACGTTTAAACTATTTATCAGGTAATTGTTTTTTAAAGAGGTTTTTCGTATCTAAATGGACACCTTTAGTAGAGTGTGGTATTACTTACCTACTGTGTGTGTACTAAAAAAAATATGATAAATTAAAGAATTAAAGTAGATTTGTGACAAAATATTATATTTCCTATTATATTTTCACATGTGGGTTGATGGGTCCTCGAGGAAAGATCGAACATTCAAAAGGAGAAATTCTGCTCGTGAAGATTTTTGTTTAATGAGTAGAGAGTGGTCACACAGTGGATATTCACTAACGAATGTCCGACTATTCATATAGTGTTACGTTACCGCGTATAGTTATTGGCCGACCTCAAATAGTCGGGATGAAGGCGAAGGGGAAGTATGTTAGTTATCTATTTACTGTTTAGTTAGCTATTCATAGTGTTATGTTACCGTATATAGTTTTCTATATATTATAATATTGTATTCAAGTTAAAATAAAAACTACAACGATTCAGTGGTTAAAAATAAAAATGTCGACTTTGAACAAATTATCGGTGCTATAAACAACGGTAAAGCGTCGTATTAAATGACTATTATTGGGTGTATTTCGAGCAATGAAAAATAATTAGCGTAAGATACACGACAATTCACTTAGAAAGAGTAATGCGTACCTGTTAAGTTACGTTAAATGGATCTTATTGCGGTTTTTTTTTTTTTCAATTAAAATTATTATTTCGGCGTCGTTTCAGTTAGCTACCGTTTTTATAGTATAAACCTAAGTGTAAGTAAATATATATATATATGTGGTAGTTCCGAGTTTAATCTGGGGATTTATGCCGCGGTAGGACAGGTTATTATTAATATTTCTAAAATACATATACCTATACTTAAACACCGTGTACAACCGTGGGATTTAAAATTTACGAATATTATCTTCTCTGGCATTATATACGCAAGCACTTTGTGTATAATATTATTTTTCTACTTTGATGTTGGTTTTTATTCTCTACTTTAGGTTTTCGCGGTAAAAAAAAAAATATATATATATAAATATTATACGCAAGTTCAAAAATGAAAGCACGAACAGGATATTGTTACAGAGTTATTGCAGGGACGCAGCGGGCGTTGGTATAATATATCGATTATGTATTAATCTATCTGTTTTATAGAATTACATATTGTGTATACAGCATGACGTTATTACGTTGTTTCGAAAACAGCGACAAATTATTACGGTATTCGAAAAATGTTTTTGACCGAAACTCGCAGTTTATTATTTTAGTATGATATTTATCTGCACCAAAAGTTTGTGTAAACGGGCACAAAGTTATGAAATGTACGTGTTCAATTTTAAACTTCACGCGTTTGAACGAGTTCCGAAAGCAAAATATAATAATATACGTCTCGCGAATTAGAAAAAAAAAAAAATTCCCCCGTTATTGTTTGAACGTTAAATGCTAATATTTTACGTCCTTTATTAGTAAAGCGCAGGTACACACTGGCGTTAATTAAATTCGCGTGCGCATTGGACGTCGGGAGGCGATCGTCGCAAACGTTTACCCAGGCGGTCACCCATCCGAACACAAGCAACGTTCAGCATGGCTTAACACGAGACGTTGCTCATCTTATTATAATAACATTGTAGTCCGTCCGCGTGTATACGCACTCTACTACCGTCTTCCTAAACCAATTTTATTAGGACCCAAGGTTTCCGAGGTGAGAACGTGCGTATACATATATGTCACACGTTATACGTTTTTATGTTATTACACGAGTTGGTATTTATTTCTGCGCGGAGTACGCGTTTCGAAGGCGATGTTTGCTCTTGTCTCCTAATTTCATATGCAAAGTTGCTAAACGATTCGTCCGTCGCAGAATAAACCTACACCGACATAATTTGAAGGGGACCGTGCAATACCGAGACAGATGCATTTCTTTTCTTTTTGTTTTCAAAAATGGGATTTTGACGGTATACAATTAAGAAAAAAATTACGAAAATATCTGTATAAGAACGAGATAAATCCGACCGTCCGTCTAGGAGATATGATGTAAAAGAAATTGTCTGGTATTTTTTTCCCTCGTTTTTTTAGTATTAAAACAATTGATGACAAAATTACGAATACAAATTTCTGGACAAAAAACCAGATAACTGCATATAATTTAGGTTAATATTAGTTATCTCATCTCAAAATAATCAAATCAAATACTACGGAATATTTTTTATCATGGTCTAATGCATCTAAATTGACTTTAAAATTGATTTTATCGTAAATACAATATTTTTAAAACGGTTTTTTTTTTTGTCTCCTGAAAAATTATGAAAAGTGGAGTTCTCTCGTTATTGCACGGACCCCTTTATTTTGCATTGCTGTTACGGGTTAATTTCAGATTTTAGACTATTTCGTTCGATATTAGATACTATTATAATGCATCTTAAGAGTTTTCATCCATTTCAAGGCGGCGTAGGTAAGTACCTACTAATAATTAACAACAAGTCGAACGAGAAAAACTTATTTTAAAGTTTTGTTTTTAGAGTGTTTCGGTTTTTTAGAGACGAATGGCTATATGCTTCATACGATTTCGCTACAAGTTTTCAGCGTTTCAAAATCCGTACTCGTACTATATAGTCGTGTACTCGTTGTTTTTTACGAAACTATGCATATACACTGAAACCAGTGACGATAAAAATAAACGAAAAACATACTGTGTAATCATAATTTAGTTTTTCGGAAATAGCTCAGAAAAATTCGAAAAATGTCGCCTCGTTAAAACCGCTTTATTAAAACCTAAAATACTTTTTGTACATACGATTTCTAGGTAATATGCGCTGCAATAAGGCTCTGTGTAATTTTAAAATAACTCGTTGTACGGCGTTTTCAACAAAAACTAAAAATACACACACACGCGCGCGCAAGCGTAAAAAGTAAAAAAAAATAATATCCTTGTAGCTATCGCGTTTCTTGCTTTATCCAGAATGGCGGGGGGGGGGGTGAGGAAACGGTATCGCTTACTGTATAATGTGAAAATATAAAATGTATTAATTCGCGGACGTATCGTTTTGAACTGCGTTTTTCCAAACTGTCTAGTACGTGATAAAAGTTTGGCAGAAAAATAATATTTGGAAATTATCTGGGGGGATAATCGTCGTGTACGTCAAATAAACAATTTCTACACGCACAGGTAGGTACGTCGTACGGAATACGTTTGCGTAGGCATAATTTGTATTGCGTTCCCCCCCCTCCCCCCGTGCAAAGTTCTGTTTGCTTAATATGAGTTTTCTAGAGAAAGGTCGAATATCAAACACGCGGCGTACGGGAGAGGAAGACGGACCCGCAGCAACGCGCCGGGTTATTATGCGCGGTAGTTTACACATCCGAACACACCTATAAAGAATGTCTTATACACTCTCTATCCGCACGGGGAAAAAGAAAAAAATCGTATTGGGAACACGACCGTTCTGTTTACACGGACATTGAATAATGTAAACGCCCGGCACACGATAATAATAATATTATATTTGTCCTTAATTTCTAACGTTATTACGGTAATCACTATTCGCACACGTGTGCGAACGCGAGGAGATTGAACGCGGTGTGTTATAAAATTAATTTCAAACGGTAAGAATATAATAATGACAACGCATTAGCTGAGTACCCGTTCGAGTATCTCCGCGATCGCGCCGTTATTACGCATCGATATCGCCAAACGTCCGGTAAATTCAACGCGCGTTGATCTCAAAATGCATAATTCCGCTAACCTATATTTTATTTTTTATTTTTTTTTTTTTCTACTCTCGCGTTAATTTTCTGTCAACGAGGAAGTATGCCATGCACGCGGCGTACCCGCGGACGTTTGTTCAATAATATTCGCGCGTTTTACAAATATCGAAATAAAAACGTCGATTACCGTTTTCAACGGTTTTCTCCGATGTAAATCTCGATTTTGTTTATTCATTCGTTCACACCGAACGCGTTCGAATTATTTACATTAATATTATTATTATTATTTTTATTTGCGCTGCCAACGCGGTATTATTTCGCCGCGAATGTTTAATTTAAAAAAAATTACAATTTGTTCGTCCGTTTAATACGCGATAAAACTTTATTAAGAGTACCTACTGTGTCAAGCAATGTCCGAAAATGTACGCCTTAAACATGTATACCGACTATAAAAGGAAATTATGAAAAAAATAAATGGGAAGTCGGGAAGGTAGGATGCGTAGGGTCATTTAGTTTATATCCGCAGTACTCAACGATAAGTCATTGTTAGCGAAAACGACTCTGAGTTAAGTTCGGTTAAACATTTTTAAAAAAATTTGAACTTAAACGTATGCATAAAAAAAACTACTAATACACGCTCAAATTTTGTTTTACTACTAAAATATAACTAATGACGAACCTCGTGTAAAATTAATTTCTGCTCAGTCAAACAAATTTCTTCACGCAAAACAAATTAAAAACTAAAAAAACTCGAAAATTTCAAATGAATATTAATAATGCATTGATAGTTTATGGATAATTAAATTTTACCACGTCTATAAAGGGCTAACACAAGTATTTTGTGAATATTTCAGGTCTTTACGGTTATTTTTAACCGAATTATAATTAAAAAAAAAAAAATATCGAAAATAACGAATTTTTCCTACATTTTCGCCGATTGTTAAGAAAACTACAAGGAAAATCAAAATAAAATTTCCAGAAAATAACTTGAAAATCTGAGCGACATATCTAATCAAAAGGTTGTTAATAGACACACACACACACGAAAACCACACCATAGTAAAAATAATATGCATTCTTCGGTGCGCTCAGAATCTTAAATCCACGTATCGTAAAAAAAAATAAAAAAAAATAAAATAAAATTGTACAATTTTATTAGATAGTATTTGCACGGAGACCTTCAATGACGCGCGGTGTTCCAGTGAATCGATGACGGAGAGTACAACACCAGTACAAAGGAATAACCCGACTTGTCCGGAATCGAGCGAGCGAACAGGTTACGCCGTCTGGGCGCGACAGTCACACGGTATATTTGTTTTTTTTTTTTCAATTTTTCTAAATAGGACACCGCGCTCGCAATGCAATATTATATTATTATTATTTCCGAACGATTCGTGTGGCAGACATTCTGAGCGGAGACGAAAGAATCCGTTAAATTCAAATCCAACAGGGTACGCTGCGAAGTTACAGGTATTATCGTGTTTGCTGATCCTCGGGCACTTCCGGCGACACAAATTAGGTATATTAACGGTATTAGGAAAAATTCGGGGCATTTTTTTCCGGAGTTTTATTATCCTCAATTCATTTTATCATGTCCGGTGTCCAGCCCGGTCGAGTATTTTGTTTTTTATGTTTAAGCACAAGTGACGAAACTAAAATTATTCGTCCGAACACCGTAAGTAGTTACAACCAAACGTCAATAATATTTATCCGGGTAAAAGTCGATAGTAAATAATACAGATGTTAACCGCAGGAACACAATTAGAATATCGATTTTCGCGAGAAAAGTGTGGAGATTGTTAGGGCATTCGTTACGCCCATCGGAATTTATCTTCAAAAACCGTGTGAATTTAAATTTTCTGGTGATCGAACGAAGTACATATATTCGTGATTTACTGAAAAAAGTTTATAGCTCACACAAGTGACTCCAAAATCACTTACAAAAAAAAAAAAAAAAAAAAAAAGATAAAAAAAACGATAAACCGTTGCTAACGAAAACCGATTCGGAGCGAAGTTTCTTTTATACGCCATGTACGTAAATTTTCCCGTTTTTCCTACGTTATTTTCCCAGTTATGAAAACCGTTTGGAAATCAAAAATCCAATTCTCTAAAGTACCATCCAGATAAAATTTCCTTTCTGACAAAGTACTGAGTTCGATACGCCACGGAGCGAGATATCCAGTTGTTGTCTAAAGTTGTTCGCAAATAAAAAAAAAAATAAATAAACGTCATTGTAAAACCAATACGTTCTTCGTTACGTTCCGAATCTAAAATACGCGAACGCTTAAAGTCATGAGCACCGGTTTTTAATACATAGGCAATACGGAGTTATCTAATCTAACAAAATCTATCAAAACCAATCTAATGTAATCCAACAAAACGTCAATAATATTCTAAACGGTATTATATTTTTCTTATCGCCGTAAATATTTACGGTTTTCGCACGGTAAATGAACGTGTCGTTTTTTTTTTATGATTTTTTTTTTTAACAAACTAAAATACGTATTTACACGGACGTTGTACGACACCCGTACGGGACACTGCGCGATGTCGTTCCGTGAACCCATGTGCACGATATTATGATACAATTAAGGACGTTCGGAACCCTGATTTTTAAGGTCGAACCGAACCGAAATTTCCTTAAAATCAACGAACCCGAACCTACACACTTTTATTCGAACCCCAAACCGAACCGAGCTTTTAAAATATTATTATCGAACCTGAATTTTAAAAAAAATTCAAAAGGTCGGGTCAAAAAAACGTTAATCTTTGCGCAACCGTACAATTATAATACATTATTGCGGAAACACAAACGCGGAACACAGAATCTTTCTTCCTCGTAACCGGGCCGCCCTCTGTCTCCCGCCGCGGATACGTCGCATCGGCGACCGCGCGGTGAACCGGCATCGAACAACGACTGTCGCATCGAACGATTGGACATTGTTGGTTCGGTTCGACTATTCGCGATTGTCGGTTCCGAACCGAACCGAGCTCGGGGAGCGTTCGGTTCGGTTCGAAAACCGTACAGCTCGTCACGCCTGTGATTGTTACGATATTGTAATATGTGGGTGACGACAACGCGCTCGCGAACACCGATCACAACGTCAGCCGCGTGTGCGGAATCGGGGAGGGTAAGGGAAGGGGGGCACGCGGTCCGGCGATAAACAGTGTTTACTACAAATAGGTACGCGCGCGCGCGCGCGCGCGCGTATATCGCGAATAGCCGTCCGCGGTCGGCGACCGCGGAATTGATCGCGACGACCGCGGAGGAAACGGATGTTCGCGCCTAACAAGGTCAATGGGTCGCTATCTCCTCGTCGTCGGGCCGGCGACGCGGTGCCGTCGACTCGCGGCCGCACGCGACCGGATGGGTACCCTGCCCTGCGCACGGTAATCCGATAACGTGTGAAATGTTCGAGAAGGTTGCGCGGATAACAATCGGGACTACGTCCCGCGGGTACGCGTAATAACGAGATGCGCCCGGCAACGGTAAACCCGACCGGTTTTTGTGAATGGCCTCACGCCGGGAGCGTTTTTTTCGTTTCGTTTCCCCTCCCCCCGCTTATGTCGCCGTTCGCCGCGCGAAATTCCATAAAACGCAACAGCGACGCGCCGATCGCGACCGTCGTAAACGGCCCGCACGGGCCGTGCGGCCGCGGTGCGTAACCTCCGACGTCCGCGTGGATCCGTACGCGCAGACGGCACGCGATATTATTACACAACGATATCGTAATAAAAATAATGTAGCGACGACGGCCGATATTCTAATAAACATCGTCGTTATTGTCCTCTCCTCTCGTCGGATTATTGTTTTTCGACTATTGTTTTTTTTTTTTTTTTTCTGTTCTATACGGACACTGTTGTTTTTCTTCTCCTCCGATTCGGTTTCCAAATCAATAGTATTCTGTTTATATCTGCACGCACCTATCTATATTATTATAATAATCGAACTTCCCGCGTCGAATACGGTATTATTGTGCGCAGCCGCGCGGTCCTTTCACTGCGCCGCGGCGTTTAATTACAATTTTTTTTTTTTTTTTTTTTCATATCGTGCCTATACGTGTACAGTACCGCTACCGCGTTCGTTTTCTAATGGCGAATAGGGCACCTGTAACAGTGCCCGCACAAAACTATTGAACGAGTATTCATATTGTTTTTTGTTATTGTATTTCCTATAGCGCGAGAAAAAAAAAATCCGGAAATATCTCGCGGATAGCCGGATTAACTGGGGACAATCCGGGATACGTTCGCGGTGGCCGGGTGGGGGGCGAGAGAGGTGGAATTGGCTATAGGCGGCGCCTTTCAAGGAGCTTCGTAATTTTTCGAGACGCGATAAAAAAAAAAAAACAAAAAACTCCAGTGGGTTGTTTTTGATTCGGCGAGGAATTTATTGGTTTTGATGTAGTAATATGACGTAAAAGATTTGTCTACCAGAAACTTTGTAGCGGTCGGAAACCTACAAGGGAGCGTCCTCGTGGCGATCGCCCAGTACCGTCCAGCATCGAGACCCCATTTGAGAAATAAAATAACGCCGGGCTGGAAATGTCGAAAAGTATACAGCCGCAGTGCAATGTTGAGAAAATATACTAGCCGAAAAAATGTTTTCGGAGGGAAAAAAAACACACGCATTATCGGAAAACTATCTCGGAAACTAAAATCAACACTGATTGTAATCAAATGAGTTTGCGACGAGAAATCGTCACAACGATTTGCTTGTATTGTATACGGTATACTCGATTCCACTATAATATCGTGAACCAATTCGAAATTATGTCACAACGAGTACCTATACTATACTGCAGTTATAGCGTTCGGGAGTTGTTTTTTTTTTTTTCAACCGCTTTATCGCATTCCGGTAACTCGATATTATAATAACTGTGTCACGGATAAAAAATGACAATATGTAAAACTTTATGATTGCGTTCTTACAGCCGTCTTTTGATTTTCGTTACACAACGTTCTTCGCGAAGTAACAATAACATATGTTACTCGGTAAGTGTACGCGTATACCAAACGGACAGCGCAGTTTTAATTCGTTATTATTATGATTATTATTATTGCGACCATATTTTACGGTCGTCTGCCGAAAGTGGCCACGAGTCTCAGCAATACACTCGTAAACTCTTGAAGGGGCCACGGATGTTTCGTCCGGTTTTTTTTTTTTTTTTAAATTATAATTTTTCCCAGTAGAAAAACATAATATCGTTGCCGATACGGACGTCTCGCTGTTCGTCGATCACTTAATAACAGTGGTGCCTGACCTTTTTTTATAGAAGGCCATAAAAAAAATAAATAAATAAATAATAATTCTCGGCGCGCCGTGAATTGAAACTTTTAAATTGATAGAATATTATATTTTATTGCACGTACATATATTAGGTACAGTGATGTATTTAATTATTTATTATGTTTTGGTTGTTATTAATGAGAAAAAAAAATGTAAAGTATAAACATATATTTGTTTAATGTGAGTGTTTTTTTTTTTTTGAAATTTTAAGTTCGAATCTACATTATAAATACCCGATATCGATAAAATATTACACCGATATTATATGCGGTCTGCTGAAAATACTAAAACATATTACCTTTATGCACATTGAATAAAAATGAATACATTTGAATTTCATTCCGGGCGAGAGGATCTTACCAAGTGTATATAATAATCCTTAAAAATCGAGACCGTAATCCGGCCCCGGGCTTAGCCCTCTAAAACCATCCGAATTCCCACACCGAAATTATTCCTATTTTATATGGGTTATAAGCCAGTCTTAATATCCTGCTGATATTGTAAATGCGAAAGTTTGTTGGATGCGGATGTTTTTTTATCATTTCTCGCCCAAACAACTGAACGGATTAGGATGAAACTTTGCATAGACGCAGTCCTATGAGTAATATTATGTGTGAATTTCAAATCAGTAATTAATTTGGTTTAAAAATTATAAACCTCTGACAGACAAAGTTATTATAGAAATAGCGTACCGTTAGATTTTACATGGCACGGCACCTTAAAATGGCTAAATGAATGAATGAATGAATTAATTTTTCGTACAGATAATCGCCGGTTCTTGATAAAATAATTAAATATTGTAGTAATATTGTTTGAATAAACGACATTGTAGCAGTAAAAACTTTCCAATGCCGATTTACAGAGATTTATAAAATTCAAATATACCTAACTACCTAATTGCTTTCTTAAAGAACAACATATACCTAACTAGGCATTCAATTAAATTCGAAATTTCGTTCTTGTATAATGAATGTTAAAAATATTGTCTACAAAATTAAATTTAAATTTAAAGTGTTTAACGATTTTTTTTTTTTTTAGATTTTAATCAAAAATATTTCGCTACTTTCGATATACCACTCGATCTACCTACTTACTGCTAACACTGTTTATGTTCTGCTGTTTACCTTAATTAATTGGTATAAACCAAACAAATTTTTAAAAAAATAAGCAATATATTTGGCAGTACGTTCAAATGTAACTTTACATTCCAGTGATTTTGAAACAACTAAAAAAAAAAAATAATAATAATAGTAGGCGGTGAAATCGATTATTACGAAGTCCGAATTTCCATTGGACATTATTTTACATCATATTTTAGGTTAGATAGGTTAGGTTCGGTATTATCATTATGGTAAGCTATAACCGCATTATTCGATGGTTTAAAAATTATTTATAAGTTACTGTATATACTGTAAATACGAGTAGGTACATCACTGATACCCACGCGTTCGAAAATGACGAGTTATTGTTTCGCATTTTGAAAACATAATAGTATATAATTATAAGTATTATTTAAAATACGTTAACAACAATTATTCGCGTCTCCGAATTTCACTGTCAAACAATATGCGTCGTCAACACGAAATAATAATAATAGTAATAATAATCGATGTCTATTAGAAGGAATACCTTTTTAGCGTCATGTGCATTGTTTCACGGGCATTCCTATTGTGTCGCTATACGTCGTCGTTGATGTCGAAAAATAATTATAATATAATACGATATTTCGGGAGTACAATAAGTGCATAACGATTAAGGTGGGAACAGACTATTGTCATGTCACGTGAGCTCACGTGTTGTCACACGTTGGCATATTTTAACCGTGATGTCACGCTTAGAAACAAACGTGAATTACGAAACGAACCAAAACGGTTTCACATGTATTTCCGGATGACAAAAGAAGAATTTGATTATTTGCATGAACAAGACATACAAAAGCAAAATACTCAATTTCGAAACATGATGTTCGCGAACTTTTTCAATGAGAAGTTCATCCATAGTAAAAATTAAAATTTTTTTTTAAAGTTATTGAACTAGCTTAAAATTGTTCTTAATATTAAGAGCGTTACAATTAAACGTACATGCAAATTATGAATAACAACGAAATAGACAAAATTCGTGAGCTCACGCAGTCGAAAATTTGTGTAAAGTTAGAAAATCAAAACGTGACATCACGGTTCATCATGCGTGAGGTAGGAAATGTGACATGACACGCGTGAGGTGACGTTAATGTGGTGCTGATACATTAAAATACCGTATAAACCTATATCCCACGCTTTTTTCTCGTCACGTGAGCACACGTGACGTGACAATAGTCTGTTCCCACCTTTAGTCACTTTTAAATGTTCGTTTAAAGAATAATTAAAAAAAAAAAAATAAATAATACAAATACAATCATCGACGAAGAGTCCTCGTTTGCAAAACGAATATAATATTCAGATTAGTATACATACGTTTTATTCGATAGTTTTAGATTCTGAGCCGAACGAAGAAGGTATTGGTTTTACAGTGATGTTTATTTTTTGTATTTTTTCTGTGGACAACTTTTTTACCGGCGATTTGGCTCCGATTTTAAATGCTTATTCTAAAAAGTATTAATAAAACATGACGGTATTTTTTTTCTATAATTCAATATTTCCCCTGAGTTGGTGGCGCGAAATCGTTTCCGCAGAAGGCGGAATTGCTGCATCGCACGCAATTGTTGAAGAGGTGCGGACAACGAAATAAGTATTAAGCACGTGTATTTTTTCAAAGTCGATTTATACCTTAGGTGAGACAAATTAGTAGATAAATGCAAACGGTTTAAGTGAAAAAATAAAAATAGAAAACTCGTTAACCGGAGATTTCGAAATAATAACCACCGCGACTACACTAAAAGTGGTTTGAAACTCCTCGTGCGTAATTGCTGTTGCCGAATATTATTCTAATTACACCAATGTATATTGTGTTGCGATCGGGCGCCCCGTTAATATTTGTATTTTTAAAAAAAATGGCCGTCCGATGAAAATAAACATAATAATTTAGATTTTATTACATTTGATAATAATAATTTCATGTTTATACGGCGCTATAAATTTAAATAAATGTCCTCGCTTCTTAAGATAAAATAAACGTATAACGGCAATTTTTGGTTTTGCTGGCACTTTCCATAATATCATTAGCATTAATGTGTAATGTTATTTTGGAATTTAAATAAAGGAATAATCGTTTCTAGTAAATCATTCCGAGTGTGTTTCGCAAAAATTATTTCAAATTTATACGTTTGCTTATAGTTTTTCGGGCTTAATTTTTTTTTTATTTCTAGTTTTTTTCTGTGCCCGGAACACGGCGCAGTTAATCCGCAACAATTTTAAAGGTCAATCGTCTACAGGGTTCGTAAATTAGTTACATACCGAATAAAGCGATCTCTTCGAATAGGATGTCTTACGAAACTTTTTTAAGCTACGGTTTTATCAAAATATATTTTTCGATAGAAAATCGCATTCTCCGTTGCACTATCAATATACAATGTCGAAATTACGGAATAAATTGTAATGCTATGCGGTTGATTCTCGAAATATACTCGTCTCAACATTTTGTTTAAAAATCCGGGTACAATGCGCGTGCCGGAGTATCACGGCGTTCGCAGGGTGGCCGGAGTGTTAAGAGTTATACACCCCCCTCCCCTATTGAATTAAAAGTACTCCGAATTCGAGCGCCTATTGATTTAATCTTGAAATGCGTTACAAGTCACAAATGTTTCACCCAAGTCACAAGGAATAGCTTGATTTCTTTGGACCCTCGATTCTCACTAGCTACATGGGGTCCCATCAAAAATTCCTTTGGCATGCCACTGTTTTTATATAATTAATGTGTATATACATATTATTACCGTTGCCCGTTCATATCACTTATGCCGTTAAAACCATAATAAAAACTGTATTAATTTCTGTACTTATAATCGAAGTGTTCACTTAAAAATTGTCCTACGGTAATAATAAGGTTTTTTTTTTTTTTTTAAACTTCAAATTTTTTATTTAGGCGATTTTAGTTTAATATTTACGTAATCGATACACGTTTCCCTGTGAACAGCGTCTATAAACCATAAATAAGATATAAAGTACCCCGCGCGCGGAACGGGATATTGTATACTCTAAAAAAAAAAAAAAAAAAAAAAAAAAAGCAAAAATAAACACTGCTCATAATACTTCCGAGGAATATTATATATACTCCTTTTTTTTTTTTTTTTATACTTGTAATATAAGAAGTGCGCACAGTTTATTTAAAATAACTATGCATCTGTTCTACGAATCGCAAGTATGCATTTTTATTTTCACAACGTTTAATGTATAACAAATTCCGATATGCGCGTTAGAAATGAGATAGGCGAGCCACTATATACACCTATATCCTGCATTATTCATATTCGAGCGTATCGGACCGCGTCAGGTCACGCATACGCAAACGTATTATTTATTATCATACGCCTGACTTTCTGGTGTGGACGAAGATTTTTTATTTTTTTCTTAAATCTCTAAATAAGATGTATCGAGATTCGATGAACGGTACAGAGATCAATTCATTGAAATCATTATATAAGAGTGTATAATATTATACGGAAAGGATTATAAATTTCGAGATTTCAGGCAATGCGAGAAAAAAATATCTCCCGTAAATGCCTCGAGAAATGTACCTATTTTCCCCCGGTAATAAGTTTTTCCCATTTATTAGGAAAACCAAAAAATTACCTCGAAGTACTTTCCCAGTTCAATTTCATCCAGAAAAAGTGCTATCATTGAAAATCAGAGCAAAGTTGCTGGCGGGAAAGTTGTTCACGGAAAAAAAAATAAATATAATTTTAAAACCAAAGCATTCCTAGCTCCGCTCAGAATTTAAAAGTATGTATTATACATAATATGTTTGTTATTTTTTCTTTTGGCAGTTTTAGTTCAAATTTTGACGAAAATATTATCATGTTTATGTTTTTGTGCGTTTTCAAGGATAATATTATTCTAACGCCCGACTATTCACCCGGTCGATAACATATTATACACACTATGAATGTGGTTTGTGTTGCCACTGCTGTCGCATTGTTGCAATCTTATTCATTTAAATAAACAAGTTATAGGACATTCAATAACATTTGTAACGATTTCAGGTCTATTGGGACATTAGACATTAATGTACGACCTACATAGCCATTATTCGATATCAAAATACAAAGTTGCTTTTGTTTTAACAAATTATGACGTAAAACGATTGGTGTGAAACAAATTAAAATAGAATTTCGAATAGCGTTTAAATGATATTTATTTAGAAGAAAGCAAACTTCTGTAAATGCATTTTAAATCTTTCAAATGTCATATCTTATTAAATACCGATTTGAATATTTTAGACGGAAATATTATAATAAAAGAGCAGACACTATTGATGGATACGCCACTGTTGTTTAGATGAGAAGTCAAGAAGGTATGGCACATACAATTATTTAATTTAATTTTAATTATAAACAAGGATAAATCGTCATTGACGAAATATCATTCTTAAAGAAATTCGGTTAAGCTCGTCGCGATTTTTACACATTCATGAAAATTTGAACACAAGATGATCATAAAAAAAAAAACTACTGCATTACACTCGACATTTTTGGTTCTTCCATTAACTATTACTTTTAGTAAAGCTCGTGTTTAAATTTCAAGCGTTTCAGTACGGACAAAAAATATCATCTATATAGAACCGAATGAAAACTATACAAAATCGAAAATAGCAAATTCTTAACAATAGTTTGATCACTTCTAGGAAAGGCTAATAAAAGTATTCTAAAATTTCAAATCTCAACGGTTAATTTTTAATAGACTTACAGAAAAAAAAAAATCATCATAAATAAAAATATTATTAAAGCCGTAAACTTTTACGTTTTTCCTTATTACTAATAATTTTACAAAGGAAATAAAATTACGTAATCTTCTAAGACACCAAATTTAAAGAATTTTCTTTCAAGAAAAATGCTACTCTTGAAATTCTGAACAAGAGTTCTGGTAAAAGAATAAGATCAAAAAAATTTAAAATAATACAACTTTTATTGCTGTAAATAAAGCTCCTATAAGTTCTTTGCTTTCTATACGATTTTTTTCAGTTATTCCGAATATGATGAAAACTGTAAAAAAATTCAAACAATGACCTCCATAAATATACCCTCAACTAAATCCAAAATTCTATAAAAAAAAAAAATCTCTCTTGTCGTTTTTTGATTGGAGCGCGTGATTTCTGGTAGAAAATGTGTACGCTGAAGACAGAATATATATACATAAAAAAAAAAAACATATAATCATAGTAAAATCAATACATTTCTTGATACGCTCAGAATATAAAATTTAAACAAATAAAGCCTTTATTGCCATAAATTTGTCTTTCCCCCCCCCCTTTATTACGATAATTGATATGGAAAAATCCAAAAAACGATTTTTGTTCCGCAACAAATAGATCTAAAACGCAACAAAAAGCTCGCTTGTCGTTTTTTGATCGGGGCAAGATTTCCGGTAGAAAAATCGTTCATCGACACGGTCGAAATAAATAAATAAGTACACGTCTCATTAAAACCAATGTGAATTCCACGCTACGCTCAGAAACTAAACTATATCACGTTATTGCAACAACATTTGTACGTTTTGCATTGTACAAATGACATATTATTATAATATTATGTATCGACCACTATCGTGTCCGCTAAAAAATCGCTAAAGAACTGCTAAGGAATGCAAAAAGTTACACAATTCCAGTGGCAACAAAAAGATCCTCCGACAGAGATAATATTGTTATAATTGTAACTGCACACAATGAAGGAACTCGAGTTGACGGTTTGGTTTTATGCGTACTTTTGGTTCAGTAAAAAATACATCGTATACAGCGATAATAGTAACAAGTGAGCCCGATTATTAGCTTAAACAATTAAACTGTTTGGATCCAAACAATCAAATTATCACTGATAACAGTCTGATGAGAAGTGCGCACGGCCGAAGTACAAATCGAGCGTATTTGTTCGGTGATAATCTATAACTATGGCTAAATCGAATAATATTTTATCACAGTTATATGCCCATACTAAGGTGACGATATTTGAAAAAATAAAAAAAAAAAACCAGGACAAAATAATCTCAGTAATACATTCAAAGTAATATTTATTAATTATTACAGTTTTTTTTTTCTTTGTTAATTTTCCATAATTACGCCTGTATTATTAATTATTTTAAATATACCCGTACATTGAGACGTCCCGGTTCGGTCGGCCATGTTTGAGGACCGACCCGAGCGCCCAGTCGACTACCCGCCCAGTGGGAAGGTCGCCAACCTAGGACCGAGGTCCGAAGACCGGAGTCCTAGGATTTTTGTGAGGGTAAAAAAGGAGAATTTAAACAAATAAACTCGCGTTTTCTCGGGGGAATAATGTAGAATTGTTTTATTAATTTATCAATAAAAAAGTGAAAATCAAGTTAATGCACCGGAAAAGCACAGGGGCATAAAAACTGTCACTTGTGAAAGAACGGACAATAGGTACGATTCTGACATTGACATAAATATATATGGGATTATAAACAAATATCTACAAACAATGTATAGTTTAAATACATGTACAATGATTGTGGCGTCAACCAGTCGTAAGTGTTGTCCGGATAGTGGCATCACGGGGAACGTGCGGGCCGGTATTTATTATACGCATGGTTAATGATGAATTCACATTAACGTGTGTGTGTATGTGTGTTGATCGATATTGATCCCACGTGGAACGTGGTTCTCGGGCACCTTATGTATCGGGGAGACCTCGGCGGGTGACCACCGGGAAGGGTAGCGGAAACGCTTTTCGTTCCATCTTGTCCGGTCCGTAGTTTCGGCGGCCCCCTACGGGTGAACCTGCGGGATGCGTCCGAAACGGGGAAAAATCGATCTGCGTACGTGTCTTCCTATTTTGGATGCTCACGCGCGTGGACGCGAAGCCTAGCGCTTAGAGGGGATAGAGAACAAGAGAAAACAACAAAATACGTTTCGGCCCGTCGCACTTGGGATGTGGACCGCGGGGACCGGCACGGCGGGACGGACACGCAAAAATCTAGCCGGTCGATCCCCATAAGCATATCGGGAGGATTTAACATAAAAACAAAAACATTTATGTAAACACGTCCGTACGGAGAAACCTCTGATTAAATTACCTTAAAAACTTACCGACGGGGTATCGGCCAACTACTGAATCATACACGCGCACATTACCTTCGTTCTCCCGAAGACGTCGGACCGGATCGGTACTCACTTCATTGGGTTGTTCGAGGCACCGTCGCGAATTCGTGCCAAGGTACACGACCTATTATCGGCGGCGGACATTTGCGAATCCGTGTAATACGCGGGCGCACATTATCGAGAGAACCGTACCTAAAGGCCGTGCGGCGACGGAAACTCGTCACGAGACGAGGCGCGCACACGGAGAAGGAAAAGAACGAACAAACCGCGGACAACCGGGTGGCGGAGCGCGGGGACGTTCGTGGCACGTCGCCGCGGGCCGACGTTTTCGGCGATAAGGGGAAACGCGATACGATTGGCCGTTGACCCGTGGTCGGAAATAGAATATTATCGCGAATCGCAACCGATCGCGATCGCGTAAACCTTTGCGCGGCGGCTGGTGGGGGGGGGGAAGCGGGGAAATTATTGTCCGCGATGACGCGACCCGGGCGTAATCCATTATTATGGTCGACCATATCGACGGTTGGTATGCTTGTCCCCTGATAACGGGAAATGGTCGGTTTTGGACGTTACCTCGGGTGTACTGTCACCGGTGTGTATCGATTCTTGTGGCCGTTGTTCATCGTGGACACGATCGTAATTACCGTCATTAGTGCGTGCAACGAATATTTCTGTAAGTTTTTTTTTTCGAAAATAAAATACAGTTTTAATAATCCGTACGAAACTGTAAAACGTTCACGTCCAATCGAATAGAACAAGAGTTAGTGCGGAATAATCGGCATCGGCGTGAAAAACAGGCCGAGAATCGTCGCGAAACAAGTCCGCCGGGACAACAGGACGCGGTGCTGACAGAAAAAAAAAAGAAAACCCGGACGTCACCCGGAGACTCTATACGGTCCACTCACAACGGGCAAGTCGATTATAAATATTATTTTTTATTTTCCAAACCGGGAACGCCGAATTACTATATTATTGTTTTGCCCGTGTCCCGGCGTCGTTCCCGCGCGAGAAACGTTCGTGGTTTTCCGTCAATCGCGCCATTCACACTGTCGGCCGGCGGTTAACCGAACTAGCGACAACGACAGGCGACGACGCGCGAAACTCCCGGTTGCGATAAGCGATACG
The DNA here is from genome assembly GCA_902439185.1 of Cinara cedri. Lineage (NCBI taxonomy): Eukaryota > Metazoa > Arthropoda > Insecta > Hemiptera > Aphididae > Cinara > Cinara cedri. The sequence goes on along the minus strand of CABPRJ010000009.1, from coordinate 1,244,543 downwards.
TTAACCGTTTTTTTTTTTTTTTTGTCGTACGCGATTCACTTTTGTGCGGTGCACCGTGGTGCGCACGCGGTCCGCCATTTCGGCTCGACCGTCGCGGCGCGTAATGAACACTCGCGGGCACCCGTGATTTACGTTAACGCGGTGAATTTGCGCGGGATAAACGCGCGGCGATTGCGGTAAACCGCGCGGGTCGTTTGTAATGAAAAGAAAAAAACGATTTGCTCGTTACGGCAACGAGAGCCGGCGGGCAACGACGGGAAACGTCCCGGGAAAACGTTACGCCCGTATTGCCCCGTCGGGTTGTGCCCGTACGATGAGTCTGACGCGCCGTGCGGTTTTTTTTTCTCCCGTCTACAAAACGCCCGTGAATGTCGTCTCAGAATATTGCCGTAAAAAATGTCAGGATAGTAATGTTATTTTTTTTATCGATAAATTGAATAACCTACAGTTAAAATAATTGTCCGGCGCGTACGAAATAATAATATCGTAACGCGTAATGTTCGAGCTTACGTAACGTTATGTAAGCAATAAACAACAATTTTCCCACAGTCGTTGTTTTTTTTTTTTTCTTTTCTTACGGACACACGAAATGCGCACAGATAAGTATATAGATAGATGAAAAAAACATAAAAAAACTAGTTTCGATTTGCTTTGACGACCGGCCGGACGGAGTAATCGAAATCGAATTTTTAATCTGTTAATAACAGGCGCGCTTACCTGCGAAACGGTTAATGCCGTGCATCGCGCGATTTCGGTTTTACGGAGCGCGGTCGTTTTGCCGTCCGCGAATTGCGCGGTCTTAAGTATGTATTGCGATTACACGCATGTTATTTTTGATTATTTTTTGTTTAAGCGTGCAGCGGCGTACGCAGATGGGTTACGTTAAAAAATTACACGCGTTTATACATATCAACATGTCGTGTCGTTTAACAATGCGCGTCTGTAATAATAGCGCGTCGTGCGTCGACCCCCGTCGTGTTCGCGTTTGAACCGATTTCCGCCGACTAATTCCACTGTAAATCCGGGGCTCGGGTCAAAAAGGACCCGCCGACCCGTTTTTGATCGATTTCGGGAAAAGTCCAGCACAAAACGCATTTACGGTCCTTTTCGGTATTTTGCTTTGATAATAGTCATTTTTCCGACAGCGCCGGTCTTCTGAAATCTCGCAATAATGACTGTTGTGAGATACGTCCTTGTATCGCCGGAAAAAGCGCAGTGCGCAATTTTCTATGATCGGCCGTACATAACTCATTTTCCCCAAAATGCGACGTCGGCCCTTTTCGACCCGAGCCCCAGAAATATACCGTGTGAAAAAAATTTAATTAACAATAATGTTTAGATTACGTTCGTTTTTAATTTTTATACATTTTCGCGTACGGTGAAAAAAATACCCAATGGACGGGGTGGGGGGGGACCTAAATCGTTAAACTTTAAACCGTCGTAATTTTACGTTTAACGCATAGAGGTACCTAGACGAGAATAACGTATAAGAAATTTGCACGAGTGTTTTTGTTTTTTTCTCTTTTACACCACTCTGGCACTCTCAGTATTATAAATTATTCTGTACACGATGCGATATCCTGCGAAATGTTAAACCGATCTAAAGTCGATACGAGCTTATGCATATTTGTTTTGTTTTACTCTTTTATACTGGGTACTCTCGTACCGTGAGTAGATTGTAGGTACCGGTATTGGTGTTGGATCGCCAACAAAACGCTCAATAATATATTTAAAAAACAAATACGGCGTCTCTGCGATACAAGGTTTAATAAATGTATATATTTTTTTTAATATTAAACCGTAGTTATCCTCCGTATCGAAATCGCTTTCGTGATACGACGGCGATATCTTTTTCAAATAGAATTAACATAATAAATCCCGCGAAGTGTCTACTACGCAATATCACGAAATCACGCATTTTTCGTTGCATTATTAAAGCCGTTGTTGTCCGGTAAAATGCTACCGAATGTGTTTTGTTTTTTTTTTTCCTAGAAAACCAAATATATTTTAAGACGAACGAATTTTCGTTTGGTCGTTCCGAAAGACAGGAGCAATATGATTTCTAATTCGTCGGCCAAAATAACACTACGACAATTTGTAATATTTTTTTTTTATTTTATCAATAAATGCGGCGTGTTCCCCCCCGAGTCCAAGACGGCCTGATCATATTATCGTTATGATTATTGTCCCAGCAGATTTCACGGCGAATAACACTCGCGTATTTTTTATAACCATTAATGTGCATAAATATAACGTAACGAAATACGACTTACGGTTTTGATGTTTTCACGTCTTCGGTCATTGCCGGAGACCAAACCCGCCGTCTATGACGTAATTTCAAACAGAGCACGTTCATTCTAGAGAAAAAATAAAAAAAAAACTCATAAGATATGTTCTAATTACACGGGTACCACGGTCCGGTAAACTATGCGCCCCGCGGTTGATTATTGTCAATCCGTGTACGTGCGAACCCAGACCCGCGCCGCGCGCGGCGTTTTCGATTCGCACGCGGAATAAACCGATTGCCGCGGTCCCGGGGAACCGTCAGTCGTTCGCGGCGATCTCAAGAGAGAGAGAGAGAAAAAAAAAAAAAAAAAAAAACGGG